>JAZHYW010054053.1:0-13439 GCA_037355805.1 Ixodes ricinus | reverse complement strand
GTTGGAATTAACCTATTCGCACAGTACTTTAACACATTTACTGGCACACCGATAGGTCAACACGCCACAACATTTATCGAATAAAATTTGTTTTATATACGCAGTTAGGTGGTGGTCTGTCTTAAAATGGCGTGCGATGCCTCCGCTGTAGGTTGACACTTTGGCCAGCGCAGTATGATGGGTATAATACCCTCGATTTCTTGATTGTGCAGTATACTTCGTTTCAGCTTTGGTCCAGACGCAGCCGATGCTACAAGCGCGAGCATGTGGCCCAGAACAGTGCTTGCACTGCACGAGCGCGCGTGCTTGGGAGGGATGCTGAAAGCCCGGAGCTCGCGCTTGTAGCTTTGGCTGCGTCTGGACCGAAGCTGAAACGAAGTATAGTGATTATGGCAAGCGGTTGATACTCAGCAGCGCGAGCGTTCGTTCCACGCGCTCTGAGAAGCAGGCGCTGTAACGTAATCAACCAGCACTCCGACTATACTTCGTTCCAGCTTGGGTCCAGACGCAGGCGATGCTACAAGCGCGAGCTCCGGGCTTTCAACGTCCCTGCCAAGCACGCGCGCTCGTGCAATGCAAGCACTGTTCAGGGCCACACGCTCGCGCTCGTAGCATCGGCTGCGTCTGGACCCAAGCTGAAACGAAGTATAGACAGCTTTAAACTTTAAAATAACAATGCTTCAGCCATCTTGGCACTTAAAATAATTGTTGTCAGACATCTGAAACGGTGACTGAAATTGCGGGAAACGGTTCTCCCGTATACTCTATAAATTCTAAAACAGTCATCAACAGAGTAGATAAGAATAGCCCGAGCTTCTAGACACATTATCTAAAGCGCAGAAAGTCGCTTTATTTGAGTCGTAATTATTGTATTATCTGATGACACGGGAAGCCCGTTACTCAAGGAGCCATCGGAGACATATTTATGTTTCTGAACGCAAACATACGCGCCGTGCGATACGCGTGACATAAAAGTACACACCAACAGGCACACCTGGTAGTCAGCATGGGAACCACTAAGGTTAATATATACAAACCGAAACTAAGTTATAACAACTCCCTCCACTTAGGATTAGAGTCGGTCATGTCCAAAACGGACAAGCGGACGACTAGTTATGATACTACGCCTGAGTGCTATACAACGGCATGAGTAAGTGACCCTGAGTACGCTGAATGTGAGGATGCAATTGTTGGTTCCATTTGAACTCTGAGTGTCCTCATGACCGACTTGAATCATGACCGACTTGAACCACGGGGCGCTCACAAGGAACAGAATAATCACATACATAAGCAACATGAGGCAATGGCACAATCGAATCCAAAGGCATTTCAGAGCGCCATTCTTGAAACGACCGCCTCAGATGGTCAACATTCTCCAAAATGTACTTCTCCATTCGCCAACACCAGGTAAGTCCTTAGAGGCCGGACGCTTTTGATTGTTCCTTGCCGCC
Organism: Ixodes ricinus; assembly: GCA_037355805.1. Taxonomy (NCBI): domain Eukaryota; kingdom Metazoa; phylum Arthropoda; class Arachnida; order Ixodida; family Ixodidae; genus Ixodes; species Ixodes ricinus. Next base: position 11,988 of record JAZHYW010054053.1, on the reverse strand, counting down.
ACTTCACAGTTTCTCCACGCACTGTTCTCACAAACACCCGGTCACCCACCGAGAACACTTTCAGTGCACACCTTGGCCTATCAGCGGCGCACTTGCTGGAGGAGGGAGGGAGGAGGAAGGGGAGAGACAAAGAGGAAGAGGAGGAGGCGAGAAGGAGTAGCAGGAAGGATGAGGAGGTGAGGAAGAGAGAGGAGCGAAGGAGTGATATACCCCCCCTCAGTACCCTCCCTCCTCCTCCTCAGGAGCTGCGCTCTAAATCGGCGTTGCAGGGTGTTGTAAGCATCTTTAATTTTTTTACACCTTTTTCTGCATCGCCACTTTAACGTCTGGTTTTACCAGAGACAACCTGGTCTTTAGTTTCTTCCCCAAGAATAACTCAGTTAGAGTTTTGTTTGTGAAAGTGTGCGGAGCTGTTCTATACGCAAAGGAAGTTATCCAGGCGATGTTGCAGAGGCATTTTCTTAATATGCTGCTCGTCCTCTGCAAGTTGTTTAAACAGTGATTTTTTACTGTTTGAACAGACCGCTGTGCTGCGCCATTTGATTGTGGATGTTAGGGTGGGTGAGGGTGTGCTTCATACCATCGCTTCGCAGACAATCGGTGAACTCTTTCTAGCGAAATTGCGGCCCATCGTCCGTGACAATTTGTACTGGTAGTCCGTGTGCTGCAAACCATCCCCTTACTGTCTCGATAGTTTGCTACGCGGTGGTTGATGTCATCATCTTAAGTTATAACCACTTCGAGTAAAAGTCAAATGCAAGCAACCAAGTCTTGTCCTCCTTCTCTGCAAAGCCTAAATGTACCCTTTCCCACTTGTTAGTACACCATCTCCGTGGCTGCAAAGGGGCAGGCTGTCCAATCGACACAACACTCTGGCACACAACGCACCGCTTCGCTACGTCTTCAAGAGTTTTGTCCATGCCTGGCCACCAAACTATGGCTCTGGCGAGTGCTTTTATTTCTGTGATTCCCATCTGTTGTTCATGCAACAAGCTAAGCATGTCATCTTGGAGAGACTTTGGGACAACTGCTCTGTTGTTCAGCACAAGAAAACCCATGCCCACAGAGAGCTCGAACCTTCGAACGAAAAATGGCTGGTACTCATCATATACTTTCTCAGGCCAATGTCGACAGGTCATCTTTCGCACAGCACTCAAGACTTTGTCTTTTGCCGTTTCCCATTCGACATTTTTCGAGGTCACTGGGAGTTCACTCACACGGAGTTCACTCACAGGGAGTTTACTCACAGGGAGTTCACTAATAGGCGCACGTGCACGTATATATATACGCGATTCAAGTGCCACTCTGCTGGTGCGCTGCCTCTCGTAGCGCTTTCTTATAACCAGCCTTTGCCAAGACGCGGTTTTAGTAATTGGGCTCTGTTGAATGTCACACAGAATTTCACTGCGGTGAAAGGGCCGAAGCCGTGAAAGCCCTGCCGATAACAAAGTCATGGCGAGACGGCGTCCCAGGAACATCTGAGAGAAAGGCAAAAAACGACAGGAAGAAAACGGTGGACAAAGCTAAACAAACGATGATATCACGAATGAAATAATGTGATATTAAATCTCAAGCGAATGACGCAGACCCAGAAACTCGAACCCCTCTTAACTTCTATTCAGTAAATCGATCTGAAAGGAACTAGGGAGCATGACGTTTAGCCTGCTTAACCTCGGGAAAAAAATTCATTTTTTTTAACAATTTAATTGAAATTTGGTATTTACTGGTCACTATTTTTGTCAAAAAAAAAAATAAGATTAGAAAGCGCAGTTCGTCTGAAAGCAATCAAGCGTGTATTTATTCTATAGCCTTTCCGGCTTTCAAAGAGAAAACATTCTTATTACAACCTAACGTTTCCTCAAAAAAATAATGTGTTTTGTGATGAGAAGCGACGGCTGTAATACGGGCAAACAAGCGATTTTTTTTCCGGACAGCTAGCCAGGCAAGTTCGATGATAACGATTCCGACCCTGCACCAGCGCCACCACGCCACGAAAAAGGCGTCGAGAAAAAAATTTTTTTCTCCATTTGTCTTTTCCCGGCCAATAGAATGGTCGGAAGAAAGCTTTGCGCGCCAAGAATTTTCGGAGACCGTGCGCCGAGTGTTGTGCTGGTCAGAAATTTGAGGATTAACGGTGGATAGTAAAACACAAAAAAGGAGAAATAAAGAGTGCAAAGTCACGTCTAGTTTGTGCGAAGGTATACGAATGAATAGAATTATCTTCAGTATTACCTGAATATCTTAATGAGCGGAAAATAAACGACATATCGGCCCACATTTTCTTGAAGTTAGGGACACACGGCGGCCTTCTTGCACATGTCCCAGCCCTTTTTTTTTCTAATTTGTTCTAATTTATACTGTACGCACCAATCGCCAGGACATATAAGATAGTCTTCGTGGAGATTTCGTAAACATGTTTTATAGTCTTAAAATTTAATTAAACGAAATAGCAAGCATTTCGCGAAGTCACTCGCGCGCGCTAGTTTTACAGTGAGGTTGTTTATAAATAGGGTTCCCTGGATTTTTCGTGCGCACTCGCACTGCCGCTCGCACCGCCGCACGTGCCGCACGCGCACGCCTTCCCCGTATAAAAGTTACACCATCTTCCCGAGGGGAACCATGGGGTGATGCGGAGCATCGTGTTGGTTCCGAGGAAAGAGTCAGTTGCGTGCTGACGTCGAGAGATGGCGCCACCGACTGCCCTAGCGGAACCCCCTACGCGAGCCTTCGCTCGCGGCTCGCGGCAGAGAAACTTGGAACGCTCGCCACTCGCCCTTTATTTTTTTCACACTTGAAGGAGAGGACACTAGAGGAGGAGAGTTGCGCGTCGCGCGCTGCGTGTGAGTACAAGCGAACAGAGCGCGCAGTGCGCGCAGCTGGTAGAGAGAGAGAGCGGAGAGAGTAACGCACAGCTGTTGGAGAGAGGAAGGAGGAGATTTGCGCGTGCGTAGTGCGAGTGCGGACTACGAGGCCGCGGGGACATAGACCCGAGCAAGAGATGCTCCGCATCTAAAAGATTCAGTAAATAACCAAAATAAAGCGTTGAGAAACGCGCGTGCAGGATTCCATTTGTTTTAGGCTTTGCTTCAGAACAGTTAGGGCCCGTTCACACACTTGCGTTCGGAGCGACCACTATGCTTACGAACGAATGCAACCGCTCCGACTTCAACGACAACTGTACGCGACGTGTACACACACATGGAACCGTATGCAACCAAACGAATCAACAGCCAATGAGAAACGAGCTTCAGCTCTTGCTCCTACCCAATAGTAAGCAACCCAGCTACGCTTACAAACACGGCGGACGGTTTCCAGCCCGACACGAAATCCTGACCGGAACAGCCGGAGGTGTCGGCATACGGCGTACAGTCACGAAGATCTGCTGTGCGCCTACAATAGCTGTGTAAAGGCTGGTTCAGACATCTGAAACGAACCCGTTATTCACGACTGCGTCCGTTCTGACCAGAGCGACCGCTCTGCGCCGCGCGTACACACTTCTGCAACCACTGCCACAAGCGCAGCGGGTCGCAGCACGGCGACCGCCTCTCCGCCGCCGTCAGCTGTTTCAGCGGTGCCTCTAAAAAGTAGACGGCTGCCGCTCACTTGCGTAACAGAAAATAGACAGACCGTCTTCTATTACCTTAAACTCTATTTTTTCTTTCAGGATACGCTTGCAGGGTGGTGCATTAAGAAAAGAAAAAGATGCCGTACGCCGTCTTGCAGAATCACGACTTTAATACACGACTTTGCCAACAGTACAAATCTTCGCCACACGCCTTTTCTACGATCAAGACGATGTAATTTTTAGCAGCGATACAGCAACGTAGAAATATAATTTCGTGATCAGATAGACGTTGCGAGCGTTCAGGATTGCTAACACTAATCACCTTTCTCGGGTGATGAAAACGCGTGAAAATTCGCATCCTTCATACGGTACGCACCAATAATACCTTGAACTTGAGCACACGCATGGAATGCGCCAAAAAGAAATCCGGGCGATGTTCGAGGACACGAAATGCTAAGAAAGCACCACTCTAGTCGAAGTGAAACAAACACGACGGCACGGGCGTTTCTGCTGTCTTGAGAGTGCCGCCACGAGATCGCCGCACGAGTAGGTGGATCTTCCCTTCTAGTACGTGCTGGGTTATCGCAGCGACACACGACGAGAATTCACAGTCAAGGATAGCGCTTTTACGGGGAACGATGAGAAGTTTCCACCACGCCGTCCACGTCGACGATCACCACCGGCGCCATGTTTGCGGACTGAAGGAGCCTGGCACGACCGGCATGCAACGCGCGCGACCGAGGCTCTCCTCGACCTGTGATTGACCTGTCGCTCCTGTCGTTCCCGAACGTAAGAAAAAGTTCAGCCCGGCTCAACTCCTTGCGTTGCGAACGAACACGAAAGAAACGACCGTTTGGCGCTTCGTTGCTATGGTAAGTCGTCGTTCCAACCGGTTGCATTCGTTCGTAAGCGCAGTGGTCGCTCCGGAACGCAACTGTGTGAACGGGCCTTTACTGCTGCAGACGCGGGAACGTGCGGCGCGTGCATGGAACCCCATTCCCTGCATTCTCCTTGATGCTTGGATAATTTGGCAACAGGTCTATTCAGTAGATTAGTTATCAACAGGCACCATTTTCAAGATCAGTAGACTCTCAGGTAGATAATAAAGGTTTTTCCAAGATTTGCCGCTGTGCGACCTGCGTTGGCCATGCCTACGCTCGCACCGCCCCTCTTCGTCTTCGTTCCAAGCGCTTGCCTGCCTACTTTTCTTTCCTGCCGCTCTCCCGGGTGGCGGTCCCGTCGCGCGTGTCTAGTTTCCTCCGGCTCATCGGGTCGGGTCTGTGTCGCATGCTAAACAGCTTCACTGGTCATCCACCTTCACAGACTGTATTAGCTCATGCATTTTTTTAAATACTTTTTTCGTAATTTCTAGTAATTGTTGTCAGAAATAACTGACATGACAGCGCAATGCTGTAGGTCGCGTTTTGAACTTTTTGCTCTTAAATAAGGTATAAAGAAAATGATGTACCTTTAGCGAAACTTATTATATTGTATAAAACGTATTTATATACTGTAATAATACAGAAACGGGCCACGATATGCATAAGAAAACACCATCAGAGAGTCTTAGTAGATCGTTCCGATGACTCCGATAACGATACCCGATACTCTGCCTCCGCCTTTGCGCTTACATATATAGTATCGTTATCGGGGTATCGGAGGTATCGGAACGATCTACTAAAACCTCTATTAATTACACCGGCCTAAAGTTACGTTTTTTTCTATCTTAAACGTGTGCTAACTAGAACTTGTTTAAAAAATGGTAACAAAACAAAAGATGGCCTCATGGGGCTGCAAATACAGTTTCTAATTTAGTCACATCTCTGTCCCCTCTTCTCAATATTACTTCATTAGAAAGAGTGAGGCATTTCGCCCTCGGTAGAAATATTGATGGCCGAGTGGGTTTTACTCTGTTCACTCTTAGGCTGAGATTACAGCCAATGACACAAGCACGAGAGCTGGAGATCACTGCTTTGAAGCTTCCTTCCACAGAACGACTACTCGCGCTACATGAATGCATGTTTCAAAGCCAGTAGCGCGGGATTGCCTCGCGCTTGTAGCTCTGGCCGTTGTCTCAGCTTAAGGATGAATGGAGTATAGCGTGCACTTGCTCGGAGCACGTGGAGCGAAAGCTCGTGCTGCAGAACCCAGGATCCTAGGGTCAATCCTCAGCCGTGCCCATTTTGATCTGGATGAGCATCGTACAGGCGTGCGGTCGTGTATCACTACTGCGTGATGCACGTTACAGATCCCAGGCAATACTCCGTTCACGCCTAAGCTGAGAGTAGGCTCCGCCCCTAGCACGAGCTTTCTGTTCTTCCTAACACAAGTGTGAACGCGCAGGCACGCGCAACTAAAACACTGCGGAAGCCAGCGAGCTCGCGCTGAAGCCGGCGCTTATGGTCTCAGCTGAAGGGTGAACGGGGTATTGGGCAGGAGATCGAACTATAGAGGCGCTTTATCGAGCTTGTTCTCCCCACATCCCGGTGTTTACTAACACAGCAAAACAAATAAATTGAACCTCGTCCAGGAAAGTCTGGGCACGAGCGACTCGTTCTGACCAGTGCTTTGGTCGCAGAGGAGCGGCCTTCGACTTGTCATTTTCGATTTCTCTGATCAAAAACAAACAAGAAAATTCGGCATGTTGTCCCCACAACTGAAGCGTGCCGGTAGAGGCGTGACTGTTCGATCTCTCCCCTGTAGCCGTTGTACTTCACTGGCTGAATTTCTCATCTACAGTGGGTAACAATGTCGCCATGTTTCTGGCAGACTAACCTCCTTTGTAGATTCAAAATCGGCCTCGTCTTTTCTTTCTTTTCTAAGAAACACGGATGTGATAATCTACGGATACTCATAATCGGCAATGGGCACTTTTCAATCCTCGTTTTAAACTAACTAAGAGGCGGGGGGGGGGGGGTAAGCGTAGTCATAGTCATAGAGGTAACCATCCAGAGAACAAGTCATCTGCTTCTTGCGCAGGAGTTGGGGTGACGTCAGAACGACGCCGAGCCCTGATTGGCCTGGATTCAAAGGGCTAGTGGGTATACATCAATCCTCAGATGCTGCGAGGTACACCCACTTTTTTTTCAATCAGCCAATAAAAGTTCGGCGTTCTGACATCAGTGCAGTCCCCGTGCAAGAAGCAGAGGAATATGCGCTCCGTATTACATTCAGACTTATTTCTTCGTAAATCACTCCTCAGCGCTCTTAGCGGTGACTGCCACCATCTTATTGGGTGCAGAACGATAGAAAGATGCTCGGTTTTCATCGAGCCAGCAGTTCTTAAGCTGATATAGTGATCACACTGTTCTTTCGTCGCAGTCCTGCTGACCGTCATAGATGGGTTTAGCATGACATCTTCGGTTTATTGTCGCCACTGGGGACACTAACCGAAAGCGGCCTCAATCTCCAACTCTGCTTCCATTTTCGATCTCGATTGGCATCTGCACCGGCGTGCTGTCGTGCATCGGTATACTTGGTGATGAAACGTTAAAGATCCCAGGTTACACAGTCACGAACTATTTAAAAAATGCCCGGCTTGACGAGTCCCGACCTTCTTCCTATCACTCCTGGGCCGATCACCGTGTTTGCCAATCAAAACGCCGGAAACGAATCGTGAAAAAGAAAAGAAAAAGACTGATATAAAAAGCCAAGCCGTGTGTTTCTAAAGTTGTGGGTGACTATATATAGCGGTGGAACTACATTGGACACATTTCTCATCTACAGTGGAGATACCAGGCGGCTCTCGGTTCGTCTGGACTCTCCTCGTCAGGCATAGTGTATATCTGCCTTTTGCCGGTCATCGGAGACTATAAAAAGCCTGAATAAATAAATAAACAAACTTACCGCCGTTTAAAGCTGCAATCTCCAAGCTCGTGTATCATGCAAAATGACAGGTGCTCGTTGCAGACTTGATGGAAGAATTATCTTGCGCACTGACTCATGCACGTTCCAGGCACGTTTTCTTAATTCATGCTTTGGACATGCTTTCCGACAGCGCTTTGCTGACCAGTGTGACGGAACCGTCATACAATGAATTCCTCAGACAGTAGAGAGTTTTAGGAAACCGTTTTGCACCTCTGATAGGGTACGATCGGCCCTGCGGTGTGAACCGCGCATGCGCTACCACAGAAGACTCGCATATGCGCACTTCTACCGGAGGGCCCTTCGTTCCGTATCGCAGGTGAAGAAACGGTTCCCTAAAAGTCGTCCTAGTGTCTACAGACCGTCGTTTGTCCGATGTACCGACAGTGTGACAGCGGCTCAAAGATACGCACAGCACACAAGCTACAATAAACACGAGACAGAGCGAAGCATGCGGTGGCAGACACCGGGGCCTATTGACGCGTGCGCTGGCAAGAGAACGATTGACGCAGCAGTGCCGCGTCGCGTGTCAAACACAGTTTCGATTTGCAGCACATTTACCGTACGATGGACCGCAGCGACCCTACGAGCCATCCCAGCCATTCCAGCGCTTGGCCCATATGACGTCACGCGCGCCCAGCGCTTTGCTGCCTCCTCTCGAAGGACACGTGACTCTAAGAAGGCGGCAGATTGGCTGCGATGCTGTTTATTCGCCCGGTGCGCTCCGTCGTGAGGGGAACGGGTATAGCGGCTGCAGCTTATCGCTGACGTGCGGATGAGTTACTCAATTTTTTGTTGTTTTCGGGTGGAACGGCTGCGGTATATTGGGTGGGTTTAATTTGACTTGCTGCCGGCGAGGAATCGCCGGATGACAAGGTACAAACATGTTGTCGCGAGCGTCCCCGACTTTATTCTGTCTAGTGCAGAAAGATGCGGTATACGCTCGCGGGAGAGTTTTTGCTTTGTGTTCCGCCGCTTTTGTATGTCGGCACAGACGTCTGCGCCCTTAATTGGCCCGTGTGAAATTTAATTTCGTATGTTTTTTTTCACCACTTCCAACCTCTCTCCCAAGGCTGCTGGGAGAGCATGCAGAGTAATATACACAAGGTAAAGAGCGGACATGCCATAGGCCCCAGCGGCCCAGATAGATGAGTGACAGGTAGCGCTCCTAGCGGGCGGCATTAGCATAATCTGATTCCGGTTCCGGCCGGTTAGTTCCGGTTTCGGCTTGGCGTTTCTGTTCCGGTTCTCCGGTACCTTCCCTCTTCTTCCCTTCCCACCGCTCCTCGCTCGGCTCCCGGGAGCTCCTCGACTCCCGGAACCGCTAGGGTTTTTTAGTTTTTTTCTAATATTGACGCACTTTTATTTTAAACTTCACGATAGAATCCGTGCAAAATGTGTCACACAATAGTTCAACTTACTTTACAAAACAGAGGTGTATTTCGTGTTCTGTTCCTATTGTAAAACATCGAAGTTACCACAATCGTCACAGACTCCTAGCTGGTGGAGCATTTTGAGGTCAACAACAGTAAGTGGTTCGAAAACATTTTATTGGACCATATTCATGTATACACGATTTACTTCAAAAGCTCTGTATGTTTTATACTGAAATTGATACTCACAAAATAAATTATTAGTGAAGGAGTTCGGCATATCATACACTTCGTAATAGATTCTTAGCAGAACCAATTTAACAAAACTTCACGAGAGAACGTGCTGAATGATCCATTCACTTTCACGCCGACTTGGGCACGGGAAGCAGGTACAGGAATACATAAGACATCGTTATCATTACCAGTCATAAGAGTATTACAACAGGTGAAGCACACACCGGATAGTACAAATTCCCAATATCCGGCTAATATAAAAATCGCCAATTTGCTAGCCTCAACTCACTGCGGAACTGCTTATTACCAAACTATGAGAGCTCTATTCGAAATCGGACAAGATTCAACGTCCCTAAACATTCCCCGAAACTGTTCAGGAAAGAAGAATGGCTTCGAAAAGCGGCCAAAAGCTATGGACAGCGGATACAAAAGTGGATACATTTCTTTCGAATATTTTTACCCGCGATACACTATTTTCTATAGACATTCTGTAGAAAGTGAATAAATATTTTGTTCGGGAGCCGTGATACACATTTGCTGGAAAAAGGGGAAACAATGTTTGGAGTGCAAGCAGCACCGCCCAATTAATAAGCGCTTTCATTTTGGTTGGTAACCGCCTCCGTTAATACACTATTAACAGTTAAACCTGTCTAGTTGCTTTACCAGCCACTGAAGAGTGCAACCGAACTTTCTCCAAATTCCTGTTAAGTAATCGAACATGCAATTCAAATGCGTATTCTGCAAAACACTTTTGACAAACCGTTTGTGGCACTCTGAGCAAAGGCCAAAACTCACCCAGACCTCAAAGTGTACGTGCGATACATGCGGCATAGACTCCTCGAACATGTTCCACACTCTCTATCATTGGAAGAAAGTGACTTTCTAGTTGCTGAATGAAATTAAAGGCAGCCTGGGATCGTACTGCTAAGTTCCCGAAGAGATTTCCTGGCACGTGTATAGCCTCAAACACAAGAAAGTACTGGTGAGGCCTAGTCAAGTTACCGACCATCGCATGCAGCAGTTGAGAACAGCCGCAGCTGTGGGTTGTCTGTTCAAGCACAAGCTGATCAAATAGCCCACACGTAATAAGTGCACGAGTCATCAATTACGTTAGACCTGATGTCTGATGCCAGCTCAGAAATATCCCTAGTGGGGTAGTTATCGATTGAGAGACATCCCACATTATCCTGAATGAACTTTCATGGTCAACGTATTGGCCCTTGAAGAGTCCAGCCTTGTCATCTTCTACGTTTCCATTGTTCGACAGTTTGAACAGTTTCTTTATCACTATGTGTTTTATTCCGGTGAACTGATGCAGTTTCGGGCTTGTGTTGCAGCTCAGCGGCATTTGTCGTATACAGCTCCAAAAGGGTTTTCACGTGGGTCTTGCTGCAGGCGTCGTGTAAGTAAGTAAAAGTCATGGCTCTTTGAAAGCTCATTTCACAGCTGAGGACACTTTATAGTAACTTGCCACCCTATGATGGCTTGTGGCTGTCTCCTACTTTGGAACTGCCGTGCTAGAGAATCCAATCGAGTTGCTGGTGAAGGAAATCGAGTATTTCAGGATTCTCCTTTCAAATGGCATGACGAAACTTCGCCTTGTCTTCTTTAATTGTGAGCTATTCAGATAATCAAAGAGTATGTACATCCTATCACAGAAATAGGCTGTAGCCATGGCTGCCTCCAGGAGCTCCTTGGCATAAACAAGAAATATGATTGCAAGAAAGAGTGAGGCACTCAGTACCTGTGCGGCACGATTTACTTCCATGTTACTGAAATGTTTTTGAAAATGTCTCTCAGTAAGTTTCGGAGCCAATTGCAAGCTCATCCACGGGTAGAACGATAGTTCGAACAATATGGGACGACCAATGACCTCATTTCCTTGCAAAGTTTCTGTGCTTGGAGATTGCTCTTGGTTGCTTTGGGGAGGTGCGGAATATCAAAGATAAAGTAAAACATATTCGTTGTCAACTTCAAAAAATGGCTTATCAACACACACACCGTTGGTTGGCCAAGCTTACGTTTGAAGCCCCCTAATCACAGACTACAGCCTTTACTGTGAAGCCAACAGTCTTTAGCTCCCTGAATGAGAGATCTGAGTAGACTGCGTTTAACAGAAGACGTCGTTGGAGTGTGCAAAACAGCAGGCACGTAGCCTGGGGGGGGGGGCAGGCCCCAGCACCCCCCAATCTTCCATTCTGCTGCCAGCTCCCCTCCCCCCTCAAGGCATTTTGTCATAAGCGCCTCCCCCCGAAACGAAATCCTGGCTACGTGCCTGCCCAACGGTGTATGCAAGGGGCTAAGCCCACCCCACCTCCTGAAAATTCCAGAAAGCACAACAACCAAGGCTCTATCTGCGATAGTGTGAGGGATACGTTCAACACCGTCATCTGTAAATCCATGGACAATGTTGAGTTCAGGGTCGTGAGTTAAGTTCTTTTTTAAAAACAATCTCATCGAAAATCAAGATGCCCACACAATCAGTGCAGCACCGACAGCCCGGCGGTAACAACAGCACAGAACTCAAACCGATCAGCTCCACAATTTCGCCGAGCATGCGAGCACGCGGGCGGTCATGCGTCACCTTGATTGATGCAAAGTCGACCTGAATATGATGCAGCAGAAAGCACAGACGGACGGCACGCACGGCACGGACGGGCAGAGGCCATGCAGAATGATGCAGAGGCGACGGCGTGCAGACAGGCAGGCCATGGCAGGCGCCATTCATCACGTGTTTTTGTGACGTATCTGATTAGCACTATTCAGTCGTTTTAAGTAGTTTAAGTAATTCCAAAGCACAAAAATTTAAAAATAAATACTTCTTGGAGTGAGAGCTCAATTAATATTAAGCAAAAACAGAAAAGCGCCCCGTAGTGGAGGGCATTAAACGCACTATCTGGGCCGCGAATCGGCTTTAGTGTCCTCTCTTTACGTTTACTATATTACTCTATG
>JAZHYW010054051.1:237500-248867 GCA_037355805.1 Ixodes ricinus | reverse complement strand
ATGTACTTCGTTCGGTTGTCGTACCTTAATGGTGGCGTAGGCAAACAAAAATATATTTTTTGTAGCACATGAATTGGGTGGTACATAGTGCCACCTAACCTAACTGCTTTCAGTTACTGTTTGACCCTGCCATCTGATGGCAAGCGAGTTTAACCTTCTTTCACGTTTCGCGATCATTTCTGGTTAAAACCAAGTAGGCTTCTTCGAATTTGATATTTTTGAAAGCGGCTTTTGGTTTCGCTTGATGGCTTACCACTCCTCCGTGATCTGCGGTTGACGAAGAAATTGTGCCTGGAGCGATAACAAAGGTAAGACGTAAATTGCACGAAGTAACTGGGCACCGATTGTCTCCGTTTAACATCGCAGTGCTGACGACGAGAAGACTGAGTGACTGGCTTCGAAACGCAAGCTTCTTTACCTGTGGGGGCAGCTGGCTCGGAAACGAATACAGTTCACGGAAAGCTCGTGTTACGCTTTTATTTGCTGCTCCTCTCGCCCCTCGCAATAGACGTAGCGTCCTTGTTAAGCCTTATTAAGCTCGATTTGCTCGATTCGGGGGCCGCTATAATGAGATGCTGGCGACGGAGGAACTTTGCTCTCCTGCTTTCAGGACGAAAGTTTCTCCATTCCCGAAAGAACATATGCTTCAGAGCGTTCCTCCCTTTAGGGAGTACTATAGTCACCCTCTCTAAAAAATGTACTAACCATTCGCGTAAATAAAAAAAATAATTACATTACTTAAAAAAAAATCAACTTAAAAACAACTATACTTTGTTCGTCCTTAAGCTGACAGTGCGGGGGAAGCTTCGCATTTGCCGAACCAATAAGCCGCCACCTTGTAATCCCCAAACTCCGCTTTCTGCGCGTTGGCATGGACGGGAGACGTGATCACGTGACACAATATAGACGTATCTCTGGTTCAACGAACACGTAGTTTCCACCGCACTCTCAGCTCAGGAGTATACAGCAAGCCGCTGTCTACAAAACAAGCCCGCGGTTGCCCACAGTTTCTGCGCATGCGCGGGGCCGACAGCGGAGCCACCACAGTTTGCGTGACGTCAGGGAGTTGAGTTGGTCTACGGAGGGACAATAAGCAACGTAAAAACGAAAAAAAAGACCCGGCATGTTTGTTGCACTTAACATAGTACGAGGAAGAAGATTTGAAGACAGAATTATGTCGACTACAATGCTAGGTAATTCACGTAACGCCCGTACGCGAAGTTAGTATCGTCAATGTCTTCGCCGTCTTGGCGTACTATGCCCCAATATATGTTTGGGGGATCGTACACTAGTATGCGTGTTAGTCTTTGTCACTGATCTCTATGACAATTGGCTGGATCGCCTCATCCCGTCTTGGTTGATGCAGCGATATATACAGTATATATATCGCTGCATCGCTATATATATATATATATATATATATATATATATATATATATATATATATATATATATATATATATATATATATATATATTAGCGCTGGGCGTCGATTAAAAATTTTAACCCGATTAATCGCCACCCTTTAATCGATTAATTAATCGATTAATCGGTTGCGTAATTTTTATAAATAATATATTAAAAAGAATGCAGCAACTCGTCTTGCCTTTGAAGACTTATTTTACTCTCTGTTACACGGCGCAAAGGACATTTAGAATTGAGGATACATATAGTTCAACGATTCAAAAACAGATATTTTTGCTCCAGCTCCGAAGACAAAGAAGTTTGTCCACATTCTTCGACAGGAAAACAAGAAGTCAAAGCTTGGGCGATGCTTTTTTTTTTTTTTTTTTTCAGAGAAAGGAATCTTGATGAGAAGGCGTTGATTGTTGTCTGCGTTTTGGCGGATGGTCCTTGCTGCAGCTACATGGGTGCTTCGCTCGTAGGCGATACTGAAGCGAACTTACGCTTCCAGTGTACGAAAACGGCTTTTTGCAGATGATGCAGTGGACTTCCTTCGAGTTAAAAACTTCACCGCTGGAGTTTACTTAAAACCCAAACTTTCCAGCGAGATTGCCTTTCATACTCGGGAACTCGTCCATTTTTACGTGCCGAATACTGGAACAAGTAACCTTGGCGTTGTTAGTTTCCCAGCTTGTTTTTCTGCTTGTTTGTCTTGCCTGGGCAGGATGTGTAATAGATCCTCAACACGTGAAGTTTCGCGGTCGCGCGGGGATCAATTGCGGGCCCGGCTTGTTTGTCTGGCCTCGGCAGAACTGTAATGTATATCCTCGAACACGTGACGCTTCGCGAGCGCGAGAATTGAACCTTGCTCATAGCACTTGGCTGGGAACTGACTTCTTTTGAGTACCGATTAAAAAACCGATTAACCGGTTAAAAAATTTGATCGCGATTAAAGCCTTAATCGATTAATCGGAAGGTTAATCGATCAATCGCCCAGCCCTAATATATATATATATATATATATATATATATATATATATATATATATATATATATATATATATATATATATATATATATATATATATATATATATATATATATATATATATATATGTAGGGGGTCGAGGACACATCAAGCTGCTGTATAGCAGTTTTTTTCTCGGTCTCCCATCCTCTGATGGAAATAAAGGCAAATATTATTATTATTATTATATATTGAAGAGAGACAAGACGAATTAAGTAAGCTCGTGAAAAACGCGGGATAGCCAGCGACGCCTCCTTGTTCCTCCTCTCGCTTGCCAGGTCGTCGTAAGACGGGTTCTCCAATCCGACATACGCACTTTATGCCACGTGACGGTTGTCCCCTGCCTTTTTACAAACCTCCCTGACGCCAGCGGGGAGAAGAGCCGCAGTAATGGGAGTCCTCGGTCCAGAACGACGCGATTTCCACGAGTCCTTCGCCGGCCTCTCTTATCGAGGCAGCGGAGGAGAGAGGACAGAGAAGCCCCAAATCGGCTGCAGGACAACACGATCAGTGGACCGATTGCTCTTATCGCATTTTAAGCTGGAGATTGATCACCGCCTGCGTAATTGTGTGTGTGTGCGTGTCTTGAGGCACTGAATGTTGAGCGTGTCGTCCAAGTTCTCGTTGCCTGGCGTTGGACGTTGAGCGTGGTTGTGGGAGGAACATACGTGTGGACGTGGCTTCGTCGTGGTGAAGCGTTTTGTTTTTTCATGTTTGCGAGCCTATGTGTACGTTTTGAGCATAGAACTTTGAGTGTGTAGAGCGTCTAAGCAATATTATACGTGTGTAGTGACGCTTGTTTCTCCTCGTGCGTATGATTTGCTAGTTCCAGAGTTACGTGTCCATAAAACATGAATGGAATAAGTTCATACATATATAAACATATAAATATATATTTATATAAATGCACACTGCCTGCAGATCTCTACGGTACTTGTATTTTATAGTACATTGTTTAGTACGATGAGGGGCAAGTGGAAAAAAATCTTTTTGTAACATGCTCGTTGAGCCTCTTTAACTGTAATTCAACAATAGGCTATGTACTCATATTTTTTAACTGTTTGATTTCATGAGATGTGCCCCAACAAAAATTAAAGAAACAACTTCAAGTAAGACCGTTCACAACTATATTTTTTAATGCGGAAACACAAGGTGGCATCTTCATGTTACATTGTAATAATATGACTCTATGATGGTGGAGTTCTAGGCTGTATGACTGGCACAATCGAAAAATGACCACGTGTTAAATTCAACACAATGTGGTTAGTAGTGTGCGTTCAGGGTTTCCAATCTACTGACGCTTGTTGCCATGTAAAGATAATGTAAATTTAATTTAAAAAAGCAGAGTGTTTTTGTGCTAAGGTAGGTCTTTCAATGTAATATAAAAAAGTTTGGTGGCCCAGCGTAGTGAGCGCACCGCAAGACAATTAGAAAGGTTACTTCTGCGCACGATTAATGGCCCTGCTTTTCTCGGTAGGTATGAGCAGCAAATCCGCGTGTGGTCTTGTAATCATTACTAGGCAATGGAAGATATACACGTCAAATTGGGTTGCAGTTGTACCGTACTAGTCAAATTTCTCATCTGAAGTGTACGCGCAAATACCCCTATTAAACCGAATTACTTGCCACTTCCTCAATTTCCAAGCAAAAAACTTTTAATCTTTCACTGTATTAGCGCGCTTGTTCATGTGTGCTAGCTGCATGTGTGAGCATTACGAAAAAGAAACCTAAATAAACCAAATTTGTGAAGGAGTAAAAAAAATGAAGTTCTTAAAAGTTATTTTTGAACATCGCCCCATCGTGGCCAATGAATTCAAATACCCTCTCTATATAGAGCTAAAAAAATGAAAGCCGTTTACAACTCCCTGTAATGCCGAATTAGAGCGCAGCTCTTGAGGAGGAGGGGAGGGCACGGGGGGGGTCACGTGACCTCGGGAGGGAGGGGGGGTGTCACGTGACCTCGAGCGGGGGGGGGGGCGGAGAAAATATTCCGCTAAATTTGGCGGGGAAAATTTTCCGCTAAATTTAGCGGGGAATATTTTCCGCTAGATTTAGCGAGGAAAAAATCCCTCCGCTAAATCTGAGCGGGAAGCTTTTCCGCTAGATTTAGCGGGAAAATTTTCCGCTAGATTTAGTGGGGAAAATTTTCCGCTACGATTTAGCGGGGAAAATTTCCCGCTAGATTTAGTGGGGAAACTTTTCCGCTAGATTTAGCGGGGAAAATTTCCCGCCAGATATAGCGGGAAAATTTTCCGCTAGATTTAGCAGGAAAATTTTCCGCTAGGAATTTTCCGCTAGATTTAGCGGGGAAAATTTTCCGCTAGATTTAGCGGGGAAAACTTTCCGCTAGCGGAGAAAAATTTCCGCTGATTTAGTGAGGAAAATTTTCCGCTAGATTTAGCGGGGAAAATTTTCCGCTAGATTTAGCGGGAAAATTTTCCGCTAGATTTAGCAGGGAAAATTTTCCGCTAGATTTAGCGGGGAAAATTTTCCGCTAGATTTAGCAGGGGAAAATTTCCCGCTAGATTTAGCGGGAAAATTTTCCGCTAGATTTAGCAGGGAAAATTTTCCGCTAGATTTAGCGGGAAAATTTTCCGCTAAATTTAACGGGCAAATTTACCCATCATGCACCGCGCGGTTACGCGCGACGGCGACGGCGACGCCGCTCAAGCCGGAAACGGGCGCCTAAGAGCGCGCCTCTAAAAATGAAAGCCGTTTACAACTCCCTGTAACGCCGAACTAGAGCGCAGCTCTTGAGGAGGGGAGGAGGGAAGGGTACTGAGGGGAGGGATGCGCTCCTCCTTCCTCCTCCTCAACTCCTCATCCTACCAAATACTCCTCCTCCCTCCCTCCCTCCTCCCTCCTCCTCCCTCCTCCTTCCTCCCCCTCCTCCTTTATCCTCCCATCCCCCTCCTCCCTCCCCCTCTTCCTCCCTCCACCTACCTCCTCTCCCCTCCCCTCACCCTTCTCCCTCCTCTCTCCCCCTCTCCTCCCGCCTCCTCCCTCCCCCCTCACATCATCTTCCCCCCGCCCCCTCCTCCCCTTCTTCTCCCCCCTCTTCTCTCTCCCTCCTCCCCTCACTCTTTCCGTCGCGGTGCATTATGGGATATTCCCCATGATGCACCGCGCCCGATCCCCTCGGCTGGCGACGCCGCTCAAGCCGGGAAACGGGCCGCCTAAGAGCAGCGCTCTACAAAGTTACGGTTATGCAGATAGGTCAAATGTAGTGCCATCTTCCTAGTAGACTGATAAGTACAGAGCTGCAAAAAAATGAAAGCCGTTTACAACTCCCTGTAACGCCGGATTGGAGCGCAGCTCTTGAGGAGGAGGACGGAAGGGTACTGAGGGGAGGGTATACCCCTGCTCCCTCCTCCTCCCTCGTTATCCTGCCTGCTACTCCTCCTCCCCTTATCCTCCCCTCCACCCCTCCTTCTCCTTCACCTCCTCCTCATCCTTCAACCTCATCCCCTTGCCTCCTCCTCCTCTCACCTCCCCTCCTCCTCCACCCTATTGCTGTCCTCTTTGCCACTGTTCCCTCGGGCGGTCTTGCCCTAAGAGCTGGAGGGGTCACGTGACCCCCTAGGGCCACGTGACCCCTCCAGGTCACGTGGCCTAGGGGGTCACGTGACCAGGGGCCACGTGGCCTGGGGCCACGTGGTCCTAGGGGCCACGTGGCCTAGGGGGTCAGGTGACCCGGGGCCACGTGGTCTAGGGCCTAGGGGGTCTAGGGTCCCTGGTCACGTGACCTGGGGCCTAGGGGGTCACGTGACCGGGGGCCACGTGGCCCGGGGCCACGTGGTCTAGGGGCCACGTGGTCACGTGACCTGGGCCTAGGGGTCACGTGACCTGGGGCCACGTGGTCTAGGGGGTCACGTGACCCCAGGTCACGTGACCTGGGGCCACGTGACCTAGGGGTCACGTGACCTGGGGTCACGTGACCTTGCGGTTACGCCGACGCCGACGGCGACGGCGACGCCGACGGCGACGCCGCTCAGGCCGGAAACGGGCGCCTAAGAGCTGCGCTCTAAAAAGTTGTTGCCCCCCCCTTTCCGAACCCGAATGCAGACATGTACACGTTACCCCAAAAAAGTAACTAAATACCGTTACTCGTTACTCACTCAAAAAGTAGCTAAATACGTTACTCGTTTCCGATTCTCAAAAGGAACGCGTGAGTTACCTGAAAAGTAACGGGTTACTTTTCACGTTACTTTCAGGACGAGATGCACAACTGTTTTAGAGGCGCAGCTCTTAGGCGCCCGTTTCCGGCTTGAGCGCGGCCGTCGCCGTCGGCGCTCGGCGTAACTGCGCGGTGCATCATGGGAAATATCCCATAATGCACCGCGCGGAAAGAAGGAGGGGGAGGGAGGGAGGGAGGGAGGGGGAGGGAGGAACGAGGGAGGAGGAGAAGGAGGAGGAGGAAGGAGGAAGGTGGAGGAGGAGGAGGAGGGAGAGGAGGAGGAGGAGGGAGGAGGAGGGAGGGGAGGAGGGAGGAGGGGAGGGAGGAGAAGGGAGGGAGGAAGGAGGGAGGGAGGAGGAGGAGGAGGGAGGAAGAGGAGGAGGGGAGGAGTAGGAGGGAAGGAAGGAGGAGGAGGAGAAGGAAGGGAGGAGGAAGGAGGAGGAGGAGGAAGGAGGAGGGGGGAGGAGGAGGAGGAGGAGGATGGGAGGAGGGAGGGAGGAGTATTTGGTAGGATGAGGAGTTGAGGAGGAGGGAGGAGGAGTTTACCCTCCCCCTCAGTACCCTTCCCTCCTCCTCCTCAAGAGCTGCGCTCTAGTTCGGCGTTACAGGGAGTTGTAAACGGCTTTCATTTTTTGTTTCATGGTTTATTGTTTTCCTTTTAGTAGTCGTTGCACTTAAGCAGCAGCTGCCTGTCGAAGTTTTCATCAGTTATGTTTCCCCGCTTCCTTGAAAATACATCTCTGGCGACGCTGAAGCGTCGTTCTACTGACGCGCTCGAAGGAACGGCAGTGTTGTGTTTCAGGAAGAGCTGGTGAATCTTCGGGAACTGCGCCTTCATTGAGGACAGCGGGTAATGGGTTATGTGCCTTCCCGTGTTTGCAACCTCCGGGTTTACATTCGGTCCGTACCCGGTTCTAGAAAGTTCAACCAACGAATCTGATTGTGCTCGCTGGGTGAAGGACATTCCCAGCTGTAGAGTTCAGTACAGCAACGTTTATCGCTGGAAACGTCAGTCGAACTGTTCGACTGACGTGTTCAGCTCCTGCGGTCGCAAGCACAATCTGTGCTCGACGTGACGGCAAAAGATTCCACCTGTACTGTCATACTGTTTATTTGTTTTCGGGTTGCCCATCTGCCTTTGTCGCAATAGACGCATACTCAGGCTAGAGTAAAAACAAGGCCGTTTAAGCGGTGTTGTACACGTTACTCCTCAAAAGTAACGAGATACCGTTACTCGTTACTTGGCCTTCAAAGTAACTAAATACCGTTACTCGTTCCTTTTCTAAAAAAGTAACTAAATACGTTACTCGTTACCGAAAATAGTAACTAGGTACAAGTAACTCGTTACTTGTAACGCGTTACGTACATGTCTGCCCGAATGCATCACTGTTCACACACAAATCACGAATGGTTTCACTTTTTTCTTGACTAATTTCCGTAAAACAAATCGGACATTTTTTGGTTTCGATAATAGGCGGCAGTTGCTTTTGTTCCCATAAAAACTCAACTCAAACAATTATTGTGCAAGATGAAATGTTACAAACAAATTTATTTATTTCTAAGAAATATTTCCCTGGTTCGCCAATATTCACCGAAAAACATGCACCGTAGTTTTTGTTACAGGAATGCAAGCATCAAAATCCCAGGTTTACCTTAAAATAACAGAATAGATATTTTTCCTTCGAAAAGCAGAATGCAAGTTAATTTTTTTTTAAAAATAAATTCACGGCCGACGGAGAATTTCAAAAAAAGTTAACGAATCAAACGAACACTGAGAAACACAAAGACCCACGAGGTTCGGTACAATATATTTTCCCGCCTTTTCGAATCGGGGGCGAAAATTCCTCGTTCGATTTGTCCAGGGAGCTCCGCCGGAGTCTCAGATCGACGATCGGGGGGACACCAAAGACAATGACTCTAAATCCAATCATAGCCCGGCTTTCGGGCGAGGCCCAGCAAGGCACGACGCCCTTCCCCCATTTCCCCGGCGGCCATCTTGCTTTCTCCCCATTTTTTCCCGAACCCAACGAGGGTGAGGAGGGTGACTCCAATGCCTCCCTGGGGACGGCCTCCGTCGGCCCTCGATACGGACGACTCATTCTTGCCTCCTGTGCCACGGCTACGACTGAGAAACAAACACCCACACGAACGAGAAAAAACAAGAGAACAAAGACGCACGCGCCCGTTGTTCCCCGGACCGGCTTGTGCTGTTTGTGTTCAGTCCGGCTTTTGGGGCGTGGACGTGACTGCCTCGTTGACGTTCTGTAATCCGTGTGATCACATCGCCGCGCGACTCGGGAAGGAGGGCTTGTCGCGCGATTTGAGGGGCGAGAGGCAGCTAGGACAATATCACCCCGGTATACTTTCAGGCGTGTCCGGTCGTGAGAACAGTTTTTCAACATCTATTTCCCCTCCTATTTTCCTTCTTCTTTTCTTTGTGATCAACTGCGACACGCTGTAGTTTTCGCGATCACCTGCGAAGGTGGTAAAATCGCAACCTGGTGGTTCGTGATTTTTTGCACTAAACACTTTGGTCTTTAGAGCTAAATCGAATTCGGGAAGTCTCCAAGTGCCAATCTGACGATGGGCATCTCGCACGCTCCAGCGAAGGTACTGAGGGATTAATTTTGACCACCTGGAGATCTCTTGACGTGCAACAACCGAAATATCGGTTGCATAGCGTCCCTTCCATGACGAGCATCCGTCAGGTTGCGTACAACTTCGGTTGAGATTCGAGACCCGCACCACACCTGGGATTCGTGAGCAGGCGCTTCCTCGCAGCCACCGAAGACTGGTTTTTCTGAGGAATATTAATCTGTCTATATAGAGCAACGGCACGTTTATGGTATACATGAATGCAAAAACAAAAAGAAAATGCTGAAAAAAGTAAAAAAAAGAAAACTGCGTGGGCCAAATTTTTACATGTTCGCGTGCTGCGCAAAGAATAGAAATAATAAAACGCCACCGTCGCGACGTCACAGAGGTGCCCGTGTTGCATGTGCACGGTTCAAATACTTTCAAGTAAAACGCAAACACAAGCTTGCCGGGGAGTGATACTTACCGTTGACTTTTTCGACCATTCAGATCGTGAAGCCGGCTAGCGTATGCCACGCGAACGCAGTATCGCCGAGACGAGTATACTCACCACGGTTTCCCTCGAGAGATCTCCATCCAACTATCATGTAAAAAAACAAAAAAAACATACACCCGGAAGATTCGGCTTTCCCCCAATACTGATCCGTGCGATAGTCCACGCTCAAGCGCTTGCGTCGGAATCGGGGCCAATTTAGAAGTGAATGGCTTCCCCCGACGTTTGTTCTCTCGAGATAAAAGGAACGAGGCGACAGAACCCATTGTCGTCGCTCTCAACTCCTCCGTCGCGGCGCGGTTCCTGCCTGGCCCAGCCTGAGGGCTTGAAGAGAAGGGCAAGTAGTGTCGGGTCACGTCTGCTGCTCCGCGGGGTGCATCAGAGGCTCACGAGTTAGGTATTACCCGCGTCAAATACCAACGTAAGTTAACGAATATTAACTCGAGACGCGCTAAAAAATAAAAAGGAAACAAACATTTCCAGTTACAGAAGTGTGTTAGAAAACATGTGTATATCCACGTTCAGTGTATAGTAGAATGCGGCGTTTAAGTGCGTGCGACGTTTCCGCTTTTCAAGGGGATTTTTTTACAGCGAAGCTGTATACCTCTACCAGCCAAGGAAATTTTCGTGTCGTCGGCGTTGTAAGCAAAAAACTCCCGGCGAACAATTGAAGGCAAAACAGCATATCTCCTTTGAAATCAGGCATACAGCATACAGCTCAGTATCCGTTTCAATAAAGAAAACCACAAAACAAGCATCAAAACCACATGATGGATGATAAGGCGCGTGTGACCAATAGGAACACCCTCCCACGCGTTCCGGTAAAGATTAGGTTTGCAGCTGCTTCGAAAGGGGTTGACGTCATTCGAAGCCCTCGTGTGAAGTGCAAACCGCATAATGGATGATAACGGCGCCTGCGAACAATGGCGAATGCGACGTGAGTGACGTCACTAGCCTTTCATATACAAAAGAAGAACCCGCCTATACCCCGTTTCACCTTACGTCCGGACGCAGCGGATGCTACGAGCTATCTTAGCCAATCCCGTTCTGTGGACGTGGCCCGTGATACGCTTTCCGCGCGTCGCTGTGCCCCCTCTCTAAGGTCACGTGACACTCACACGGCCTCCGATTGGCTCCGATGGCTCGTAACATCCGCTGCGCTTAAACGTAAGATGAAACGGAGTATAGCAACTGATTTCATTGTTGCTGCAGCACCGCGATGAATAGGCCACGCATAGTTAGGACTCCCGAGGAGCAGCGTGAATACTAGGAGCGGCAAAGGGAAAAGAAACGGCAATACGACCAGCGGCGGCGTGCTGCGACCGGCGGCGGCATTTCGTATAGTGCAGTAGGCAATCGTTGCAGGTGATACCACAGCTTCGCTGACCAACCACCTTCACAGCGTGGATTGGAGCCCCGATTTTTATTCCGCCTTAAAGTAATTGTAATACTTTCTAGTTCTTACTAAATACAAAATATTTAGAGAACCCGGCTCCATATAGTCTGTTGCAGGTAAAAAAAGAAAAACACCTCCACTCTTCCCACTTTAGAAGAATGCACGCTGGAAAGGATGAAGTTACCAATCAAGGCAAACAGATAGCTTTATGGGAGGAGCTTCCGCTGATTTTCTGAACCTTCGGCAGACCATAGAAGCACCGTCTTCGATGGCAG